>CM062277.1:14762436-14774936 GCA_031216635.1 Dissostichus eleginoides
AGCTACTTATATAGCTGTTAAAGCTTATATATGCAATTTTTAGCTAGGTACGCTTCATATCCATACTGGTCCCGTGTGTGTGTGTGTGTGTGTGTGTGTGTGTGTGTGTGTGTGTGCGCGTGTGTGTGTGTGTGTGTGTGTGTGTGTGTGTGTGTGTGTGTGTGTGTGTGTGTGTGTGTGTGTGTGTGTGTGTGTGAGGGTTTGTGCGTCTAATATGCTGCATAGGCTCACTTCAGAGGCGGCTTTACTACAGTGTGCCATTAAAAGATGCAATGAGACTGCAGTGTCACTGCTGACTGAAACTGATGCTACCAACAGCCCGAGGAGGGTGAGAGAGGCTGAGTGAGATGGATAGAGAGAGGGAGAGAGAGAGAGAGAGAGAGGGGGGGAGGAGGGCTTAGAGAGAGAGGTGTGACAGAGATGCCGAGAACGAGGGAGAGAGTAAAAAAAGCAAGAGGAAGGTGGAGGCAGACAAGGCAATATGTGTGTGTGTGTGTGTGTGTGTGTGTGTGTGTGTGTGTGTGTGTGTGTGTGTGTGTGTGTGTAGGTGTGTGTGTGTGTGTGTGTGTGTGTGTGTGTGTGTGTGTTTGTGTGTGTGTGTGTGTGTGTGTGTGTACACTAGTGTGTTTGTGTATAGTTGTGTGGGAGAGAGAGAGAGCGCAACAGGGAGGAGGGGGCAGCGGCAGATAACGCAGAGAGGGTGTAGAGAGGTGTCAGGGAGAGAAAACAGAGGTGAGATAGAGAACACAGTTTGTGTGTGTGTGTGTGTGTCTGTGTGTGTGTGTGTGTGTGTGTGTGTGTGTGTGTGTGTGTGTGTGTGTGTGTGTGTGTGCCTAGAAAGATAGTGAGTGTGACAAAGTGCGCAAAAGAGTTAGAAGGATAGAGCAGCGGCGAGGACGATAAGAAGTGAGGGGAAGGAAGAATAAATGAATGGAAGATGAGCGGCTGATCCCCTTTTGCAATGCAGCAACATGGCCGCCATCAACACGTAAACATCTGCACTGGGATAAACAGTGTGTGTGTGTGTGTGTGTGTGTGTGTGTGTGTGTGTGTGTGTGTGTGTGTGTGTGTGTGTGTGTGTGTGTGTGTGTGTGTGTGTGTGTGTGTGTGTGTGGATCTGGGGACACCTTTATGCTTACATAAACAGCCTGGAAATCTCAGAATGTACTTAGAATGCACAATATGTGTTCAACTTCTAGTACAAAAACACGGACAGTGTGTATCTAAAACTCTTTTCCAAGATGTGATGTTTTCAGCTGACTGTGGAGTTATTTGTAAGGTTCACTGCGTCTACATTTCTTTGTTTGTGTGTTTGTTTGTGTCTCTTTGAGAACTTTGAGTAAAAGCAATATTTCTGGAGTCAAAAGAGACGGATAAGACAAGAGCCAGCTCACTGGCATGGCACAGCATGGCATGGCACAGCATGGCATGGCAAAGGCAACGTCCTTTGAATTCGCAATTTCTGTGACGGAGACAAGGGGCTGAACACACACACACACACACACACACACACAAGCACACTCTCCTTTCCTCTGACTTTTTCTCCTTTACACACACACACACACACACACACACACACACACACACACACACAGAGACTCATACAGACTAAACTGTGGGTTTCCTGCATGATGCAACACAATGAAAGGAAGCTGATTATCATACAGATTGGGAGGTGTGCAGAGACCAGGTTTCAGTGTGTGTGTGTGTGTGTGTGTGTGTGTGTGTGTGTGTGTGTGTGTGTGTGTGTGTGTGTGTGTATGTGTGTATGTGTGTGTGTGTGTCTAGGTGTGTAGATGTGTAGGTGTGTAGGTGTGTGTGATGGTCAGTAAAGGGCAAACTGAAATTGGCATCTCATTGCCGTGGTGAAATGAAAGGTGAAAGCTCCCCTCTATGTCTCTCTCCCTCTCTTGCTTCCTTTCCCTTTCTGTCTCACGGTCTCGGACCAAAACAAATGTACGAGGTCAGGGAATGGAAGATAAAAATAACCTGACAAAACAGACAACATGATAGATCGAGAAACAACAGCACACATTAAAAGTAGATAACGAAGAGAAGGACCAGGCAAGATAATTGTTAGCGTCTTAAAACATCACTCTTTCTACATTTATCTCCTACTTTCAATCTTTCTGTCCCTACATTGATCCGTGGCTTTGTTTACATCCGATTTCTCAATTACTCCAGCGCCACTTTTAACTAGATTGCCGTAGTTTTCATTGGTGTGTACGTGTGCTTATGTGCAGCACACGATAAGCCCCAAGTGCCCACCTAATTGCCCCGGAGGCTCATGGTTATTTACTGTGGGGGGTTATTAGGCAGACAGAGAGAGAGGGATGGGGACGGAGACTGTTTGTCCCTCATTAAAGGAAAGTGCCACGAACACAAGCAGGGCTGCAGGGAGCAACCGGACCACGGCACCGTCATTAAAAGCACACACACACACACACACACACACACACACACACACAACACACACACACACACAGTGAGCTGCTAATGAATGTGGACACTCCACCTATGACTCATAGAAGGCCGATCATATTCATATTTGACGACAATTGCCCAGTTTCCTTTTATAAATAGCAGCAAACATCCCTGAAATCATTGCTTTCGTGGGTTTTCTTACCCATCTTATGTGATAGTGATGACGATTATAACTGTATGAGTCACCAGCAACACAAGCACACACACATACATATCGTACTAAGGACTGGATTAACCTGATAGGGGTCACAATAGGGGCCCACAGCTCATTATTGCCCCTTTGGGTAGACGTGCAGGAGCCATCTCGGGGCCCTTAGCAGTGCTGAATATTAACACACAAATGTCAAATTAAATTCATTTCTAATGTTATTGCCTACCGAGTGAAACCTGTGGGTTATGAGGTCACTGAGGATCTGGGACTCGCTGTCAATTCCCGACCTGCTTGTACATCTTGTACCGCTATATTTTAGTTTGGGGAATTTTAGATGATTCAATTCTAAATGGCCAGAAGTTGTGCAATATTTTGGGATACCAGCATGACTTTGACATAAAGGACCCATCACTGTTATTCTGTTAGCTATCGCAAGTTAAAAAAAATTACCAAAATATAAGTACTGCACAAATACTCATTGAATGGCCATTATCCTGCTTCAGACGGGGCCAGATCATTCAACTACCCGACGTTGGGAAAGTGAATGTGAAACTAAAGGGGTGCAGTTTTAAAGACTTGGTTAAAACAATACAAGTTAGGGTTTAATAAAAGACTACGGTTTGGGTTTCAAGTGTTCAAATAGATTACAAACAGCGGCCTACTAGGTAAACATATCGTTGTTTGATCGATACATGATCAACCATGAGAATAGATAACGACCTTCTGAACCCAATACTAGGTAAAGCAGGCCCAATCTAAATCATATCTGGAAGGTTATAACAACTGATAATGACCATCGGTTGGGCTGATAACATCCGAAGAGGGTTTAAATAACGCATTAAAAAACACACACTCTTACTTTGTTGTATGTATAATCTTATGCCCAGTTCTGATTTCCAACACCTGCATAGATTATTGTGGATTATCTGTTGTATAAAGCACACACACACTCAGAAACACACACACGCATGCTCACAAAAGTGTAAACACATTGTCTGCAACATGATGTCACACCCAATCCTTAAAACAAACAAACAGACAACAGAAAAAATACAAACACTGATTTTTTCTCTTTCATCTTTTTCCCACATCCCTGCATCTACACACACATGGATAAACACACACTGCATTTCCAGGATCTTGGCTTGAATGCTCCGTGAGAGGGCGGGAACACACTGTTCCAGTGAACAGTAGCACGGCTGCTAACCTAGATCTGATTACACACGCTAGCTGTTCTTGAGTGCACAACTGTGTGTGTGTCTGAGTGTGTGTGTGGTCGTACATGTATGTGTGTGTGCGTCTGCACTTGGGCTTAATGCAGTTTGCAGGTAATGTGTTTTTATTGGACTAGCCAGGACAATGTCAGTGCAGTGTGTTTGTCTGGTGAGGGTTGATGAATTCCCCTCCGTGAGAGTGAGGAACATCCGAGGGAGAGAGCGGGAGGGGGGGAGGAGCAGGGGTTCAGTGGAGAGGAAGCGCAAGGGGTGACTGCAGGGGGGAGAAGACAGAGGTTGGGATGAGAGCGAGAGAGAAAGAGGGGAGGGGGGAGAGGCTCATCTGTATGCTGGTTACTGTGTGCGGCTTGTTTGATCTGGAGGGAGTACTTAGTGCTGGATGGTGGGATGCTGCAGAGAGGGGAAGGCAAAAATAAGGTTCCTGCAAGAGTGTGTGCGCGTGTGTGTGCGTGTAATTAGGTGTGAGGTGTTGGGTGCAGCACTTTGCTCATTAAAAGGATCTGGCTGGCGTCCAGCTTGGTGCAGTTCATCAACTGTCCTTCATGTCTCTCATCGTCTCCCTGCTCTCATCATCATCTGTCCTCTCCTGCCTTCTTCACTCTCTCCGCTCCTTCCTCTTCTTCCTCTGCACTCCTTCCTCCTGTCCCAGCAACAAAACACTGATTTGCATTGATGGTCCTGATAGATGGAAAGGGGGAGGGGGGGGCTAAAGATGGTGGGGCATCTTTCATCACTGATGAGTATTTGATCAAATGCGCCTCATTAATATTGAATAGTTCATGCTTCTAAAAGATCACTAATGAACACATTGGCACGTATCCATATTAATAAGTGTGTGTGCGAGTTTGAAGCCTCACACAGTCACTTCAGACGTCCTTTTTGTGAAATGCTGATTATGAGAGATTGTTAGCAGAATACACCTGTTGGGAAACTGATTAATATTCAAAACAATAAATCCCACATCTGCCCCAGTGAGAAATGACACACACAGTCCTGTGTTTGGGAACCGCAGAGACTGGGAGTGATGATAATATGTGCACCAGTCACGCTGAAGAAATGCATAATCAGGGCTTTCTTGAAATCAGTGACTTCAGTAGCACCCTCTCTCTCTTTTGCAAGTATAAGGGGGACGCTATGTGCTTATTATTATTAAAGTTTTCGGGGGGGAGTGTGCAATTTTAGGGCAAAGTTGTATTCGCCTGAGCAGCTGTTCAGCACTATAACTGGCAAGCAAGGCCGTCATTTAAGTTAGGGTGCTCTTTAAGATACTTGAGTGTTGAGTGCTGTGTGTGTGTGTGTGTGTGTGTGTGTGTGTGTGTGTGTGTGTGTGTGTTGTGTGTGTGTGTGTGTGTGTGTGTGTGTGTGTGTGTGTGTGTGTGTGTGTGTGTGTGTGTGTGTGTGTGTGTGTGTGTGTGTGTGTGTGTGAGTGCATTCAGCTAAGTGAGAGCCAAGCTAAGTAACGCCGCTGTTGTTTAGCTGTGTGCCAGAAATACAAACAGAGAATGATATTCGGAGAAACAAATTAGGCAAAGTGAGACGAGAGATTTCCGGGGGGAGAAAGAGTGAGATGAAAATCCTCCTAGACGGAGTGAAGGAGAAGGGGAGAGAGGCAGATGGAGGAAGCAAGAAGAGATGAGGTTAGGGGAACAAATAAAGATTGATGCCAAAGCAGAGATCAGGGAGCTGTGGAGGGAGAGACAGACTGATCGGGGGGGCAGAATAAAGTGAATAACAGAATGCAATATGGATAATTTGAACAAAATGGAGAAGGCAAAAAGTCAAAGATTCAAATTGTTTTGTGTATGTCTGAGTGGGAGAGAGAAGAAACAGAGAGGTGGGAAAAACAACCATTAGAGCGCACAGGAAGTGTGGCAATTGTCAGGAAACGTACGAGAAGCAGAAACTGTCACCAGCTCGGTCTCTGTTCTGATCACGCAGCAACAACACAGCTTTGAAAAGTTTTCTACCCACCTAACCCCCCCCCCCCCTTCTGAGCCTTCAAACAGCTGCTGGAGTTACATAATCCAGGGAGAAACGTTGAGAAAAAGCGAGATCAGAGACTGATAGAAGATCCAAAAGGGAGAAATGTGACAGAACACATCGTCTGCCATGACACACAACACCCACTATCACATACATGAGTAAGCATGTATGAGCAGACAAACATAAACATAGTATTTATTCTAAAACTTTTTGACCATTATGCTGCTTACGCTATAATCATGTTAGTTATGATAAAGAAAACAAAGACGAGACCCCGAAAGAGCTGTGTGAGAACACTCGGAGAGGAGAGTGTGAGTGTTGTGAGTTAAATTGTTGAGTGTATGAGTGCGCATGTGAATATATTTGTGTGAGTGGGTGGGTGCCATCTATGCATGTTTTGTCAGTGGATGTGGGTTAGAATAGAAGAGGCTCTCTGGGGGAAGCACTAAAGGCATAGTTGGCTGCCCCTCTGCCTGACAGAAATGCACTCCTTATCATACAATGCCAAGCATTAACATACACTTACATGCATACACACATCCTTACATGTATGTATAAGATATAATATCATTAAAACTATCTTTAACTGCTCTAAAACCCATAGTTAACGATTCTTTTTTATTTTTAAACACCTAATTTATTATGAAATATTTGCTGAACCACTTGGCCCCCCACGTGCTGATGTGTGAAACTGAGGAATTTAAGCTGAAGCCATCCATCCTTCCACATCCTTAAATGATATTTTCTTGAACTTTGACCTTTTATTAACTAATTTCAGCACAATTTCCTAAATCTGTCCCATGATGGCACGATGTGACAGGAGGGAAATAGCTGCTTCCCCTCCCGAGTACATTAACTATACCCCACGTTCGCTGCTGTTGCTAGGTTGCATGAGCGTGCCTGCATGTATGTGTACGTCTTGCCTGGCTGCCTCTGTGCTATGGACACAAAGTGAGTTCTCTGCCTGTGAATCGGCTTCCATAGCAACCATCGCCACACAGCCAGCCAGCCAGGCAGGCAGGCAGGCAGGCCATGAAGTGAATGAACGGCGCTCTGAGGGCACTGATCTGGGTACGGTGGGCACTCTGACGGCACAGACAGTGGGGCGTGGCTGTAGTGCTTGTGTGTGTGTGTGTGTGTGTGTGTGTGTGTGTGTGTGTATGTGTGTGTGTGTGTGTGTGTGTGTGGTGTGTGTGTGTGTGTGTGTGTGTGTGTGTGTGTGTGTGTGTGTGTGTGTGTGGAGGGGGGGTTAACCATGTGCATTGGTATGTGGATGGCAGACAAAGTCAAAGCAGCGTTCAGTGTGATAATACAGCCGCTTCGGGTGTTTGATGCTGCTTTAGTTTGTTTTCCAACTGTTTCTCTTCCTCCGTTGCTATTTTTGTTTGCAGCTCAGTATCTCTCTGCTTTTCATTCTCTCCGTTTGCTCTCCTCCTCTCATCTCTCTCTCCGTCTCTGTTTGCTTTTCCTCCTCTCTTCTCTCCCTCTGTCTCTCTGAGGAAGAGGTTGCAGCATTGCGGAGGTGGGTGTAATGCGGGGGCAGAGTCGTTTTTTTATTTTTTTTATTATCAGAGTGTTATTGTCAGAGCTGGCCCATCACCTTGGGTACACATGCACATACATATGCACCCACACACACACACACCCACACCCACACACACACACCTCAGACGTCAAATGCCAACAATTAACAGTCAAGGCTTGTGCCCAACAGTACACAACTCACATGGTGAACCGTGCTAAATCCACCAAAGAACAAAAAAAACAAGTGAAAAACAAACAATCACGGCTCAGGCGAGACGGACTTCATGTTGGCTTGTGATCTCGATGATAGCCACATCCCAAGGCGTGCTGCTCAGTCGCCCAGACAATGGGGCGGGCGGGCGCATAGAGGGGATCTGGCTAATTGCTAATGTTCTCATGCATAGAAAACATGAGGGAGATGCTAATGACCTCTCGCTCAGATGTCTATTGACTGACCTAGCCGTAGCCATGGCAGCCAGGATCAGAGCACACACACATACTCACACATTCACACACAAAACACAAAGTCACCTGAGGCTCAAACTAGGGATAAACCTGAGCCAAAATGTGAAATTAAATTATATTTTGATACCATCAATTATCTCACTTGTTAGGATATATTTCCGCCACAAAACATAATGAATTCTGAGGATGGAGCTGCCAGGCTATTTTCTGCTTTAATTCCACTTTATTATTATACTTATCGACGTTTTTGTAGAGATAAAACCAGATGTGTTAGAGCTTTACACAAAGAAGGCAAGAAAAAAGAGAAAGAAAGACGGGAAGAGAGTGAAGGCTGCTGAATAGTAGAAGCACCTGGGAGAGAGTAATCAATCAGACACATGCACGCACATACACACACCTACAGTAACACACACGCACAGGCAAATATGCGCAAAGCACAGCTGGGATGTGGAGAAGCCATCTGTAACGCCACAATATAGCGCTCAGTGTGTATGTGTGTGTTCGGTTTATGTGTGTGTGTTATGTTGCATTTGCTCTCATGTTTATGACGGCATGTGCATGCAAGCAAAATCAAGATCAAGTCGCAATTCACCCAACCGTGTCTGTCCTTACGATGGAGGAACGCAGTCACACAAGCCTGGATTTACATGCACACACACTCTTTGCCAACACATGCACGCTCACATGCCAACACACACACAGACACACACGCACACATGCACACACACACACACACACACACACACACACACACACACAAGGACTCATGCATAAGCATCAACTCTCACCTGCAGCTATAGGCTACAAAGCAATGCATACTAAAAAGACCAGGATGAAAAAGGGTGAAGGAGAGATGGATGAAACAAGCGAGGAATGAAGGAGTGAAAGATGGATGGAGAGAGAGAGGCCAGCGACAGGGGTTTGCACGGCCAGAGAGATCTGTAATGAGATCTCGGTGAGTCAGACAGGACGCTACACACTGGCTGGATAACAGACAAGCAGCAGGGGACGCATTAGAATGCATTTGCCAAGCTGGCTAATATCAAAATCTGTGTCAATGTTATTAGCATGAAGCGCCATCAAACACTCCCGCACACATCGATCTTCCTGAAAAACAACCAGGCTAGTGATCTGGCTAGTGGAATTAGCTAAGGCTGGCAACAATTCGCAGCTACCTAAGCAGTTTTTCCCCCCCAGCATTAAATTAGAATAGGTTAGCGTTGACCCAGTGTTGCTTTTAGCGTGTTAGCTTCTATCAGAGAGTGAGTCACGAGCTTTGCTGAGAGGAGCCGCAGCTCAAATTTAAACATTAGAGCCGTCAACAAACCCTGGGCTATCTCCGTGGCTGTATTTATTCATGTGGTTCGACACCCACCAACACACAAACACACTCATAATGAAAGCACATACTGAGCTTGCACACAAACCTGAAGTACACATATGAGCGAGTGCTTCATGTTTTTCTTAATAACAACAAACTGTGAAAACAACAAAACCAACAAGGAATTGATGCTACTCACAAATACAGTATCCTCTGTGCCATTGAGCTCCATCGTTGTCCAAAATAACACATGTGTTACCTTTGTTTTACTTTAACATTGTGAGCCTTTTTATAGAAGAGTGAAACTGTGAAAATGATTTATTTTTAAAGACTCACTAGCTGGCAGTTCAAAAATAAAATACAATATGATGTGTGAGTGTTTATATCTGGTTTCACCTTTTTATCAACTGCTGCAAATGTCCCCTAGATAATGTGTGAACACTCTCGAATCAGCAAAAGAAACAGACTTAAACATTGTTTTGATGTTGGGATAACCTTTCTTATACTTTAAGACAAGCTTTTAAAACTACAGAGGCAGTCATTCCTTTTTTTACTTTCTGGAGATTGTCACAAGGGAGAGAAATCAGACGCTTTCCTCTCGTCCCTCCACCTCTCATTTCTCTCCATCCCTCTCTGTATCTCCACCTCCACCCCTTAACAGCTCTATCTTTCAATATAGCATTCGGCTTTGCAGCCTCCTCGCTTCCTCCTTTGAATTACCCCCCCATCTCACTCTCTTTATCTTCTCACTCAGTGCCTCCATCTTTCACTGTTTCTCCCGGCTCCTTCCGCTCCCCATCTTTCTCTCCCCAGCTCCCCTTTCTTTAGCCTTTTATGCCCCTCCTCCCTCTTTTTTCCCCACTCTCTTCCTCTCGCTGGTGTACACAGACATCTCTCTCGCAGTGTGTCTTAGATCTGTTTCAGTCTTTCCGTCATTCTCATCACTAACATCCTATACCACACCCCCCTCCCTCCCTCCCTTCGTTTCCCCCTTCCGCCTTTTTACATCTCACATCACATCTGCGTGTCTAACACCAATCTACCCTCTTTTCAGCACGCTCCCCTCACCCCCTTTGCACTTCATTATAAGGCCTGTTCTTTTCTGTACTCTCTCCGCCCCTCTATTTCACTTTCGGGATGACGCATGATTGCATATTTCTGTCTCATTCAAGCAGTGACGCGCACGCTCGTACACGCACGCGCACACACCTTTTCCCTGTTAATAAATTCAGCGTGCATAATGTCATCGTCAAGGTTAACAGCTGAGGTGCTAATGGGGAAAGGATCTAGGGTTTCAGGTACTGCAGGAAATACTTTTCATCACTGAATACTCATTTACTTTAACTATTTTTGATGTTGGAATGATGTCATCTGATGATCATCAAGGAACATTGAAGGATAATTAACGCTCTTCTAATCAAACGATTATCATTGTCTTGAATGTTTGGAACTGAAGCCAATCAGCTGAGGAGAATTTCATGCTGTTTTAGCCTCAGCCCTCTATCTTTGTCGCTCGTTTATGTTCATTAATGTGAATAGCGGCCATTGTTCCGCAGATAATTCATTTCCATGCATGGCAGCAGCGCCGTGTGTTTATTTGCATGTGTTTGCGTGTGTGTTTGTGTGTGTATGTTTGCATGGCAGGCGAACAGATGCAAAGGCATGACAAGAAAATAACCTTCCCTCCCTCCCTCCTCTCGTCTGACGTGACGCCTCTCTCACACTCTCTCTTACTATCCCCCTCTATTTTTATCATCCTTACACCCCCCACCGTCTCTCTCGCTGTCTCTCTGTCTGTCTCTCACTCTTTCGGCCTCTCTGTCCTTGGGTGTCTGCAGCCAGCTGTGTCTTCGGGCCATTAGTCCCCCCCCCACCCTCCATTCTATCCATTTTCCCCATCAGTGATTCCTCCGGCAGACTTTCCCCCCTCCCCCATCCCACTCTTACTCCTCCTCTCTCCTCCTCCTCCTCCTCTACTCGTGCTCCTCTGTCCCTGTGACCACTGGGGCTCCATTGTCACAGCAACTGCTGATAATCATCTCGTCCTCAGACCGGCATTCCTTTACGCCACTGCACCAAAATCAGACGGCAGATGTGTCTGTGCAGAAACATCTGTAAAAACCCCACATTCAGAGACATATATGACAACTGAAATCTATTTTAAAAAAGCACATAAGTAAACACGTCTACATTTATTGTGGCACAAACACATGTGCTTTTGCAACATGCACAAACACACATATACACACACACCACCAAATCTACAGCATCAGCATCCTGCCCTTTCTGTTTATGTAAACATCTTGTTGTGCTGCTAGCTACTTGCGACTGCCTTCGGTTATGAAAAGTTATTGCGCTGCATAATGTAGTGCCATTTACGTCTCTACCCACCCACCTCTAACTCACCCATCATAATAAAACCGGGATTGATCCACCTCCCCTCCCCCCCCTCCCGTGCTGATACTAAGATAAGTCTTCGGCCTTCGGACGTACAGAGAATGAAGAGCGAGCAGGTTATCTTTGTGAAAGTGGGCCAGGGGTATCGAGTCCTCGCTGTCTCTGTGGGGTCAGCAGAAGAGATAAAGAATTTTTTATATTACCGTAAAATAAATAGAAAAATATGGATAGATGTTTGGTTTATCCAAAAGAAAAGAATAGACCTGACTGCACAGATGTTCAAATGACTACAACAGAAGAGTCAAAGAATGCTTTCTTGGAAAGGTAGAAAGGATAATGCGTTTCTGAATGTCTGTCTTTGGTCTGCATGTTTCCCTTCATGTCTCTTTTTCTTTTCTTTGGAATGGATTGGCCATTTTTGTGTGTCTGCCATCTATGTATGCTATTGATGGTAAAGTGCCTCTGTGAGCTGAGGCTCTGTGACGAGTGTGTAGTGAGGTGGTGGAAGTGTTGGAGGGTCAGGAATTCTGACAGCTTCAAATGGCAAAATAAGCCCCCCCCCCAGCACGCACACACACACATTGTCTCACAGAACCCATTTTAGGTCTTTTTGAACCACTGGAGGACAATACAAATGGGTCATCCAAAAGAAGGGGGGCACTTACACACACATACAAATAGATAAAATTATAGCCCATTGCATCATCTTTATCCCCCCTCTTCTCTGTCATCTCACACCCCCCATTTCTCTCTCCCCTTCTCCTCCTTTTGCATTTCCTTCCATCCATCCATCATCCATCATCCCCCCCCACCCCAAACCACTCTATTGATTGAGCCATTCAATTTCCGGCTGTAATTCAACTACACTGTTGCACTTGAATATGCAAATGAGCTCAACAGGGGTTGCCGGAGATCTTGTTGTCATGGAAACCTCTCATCA
>CM062277.1:14779936-14797436 GCA_031216635.1 Dissostichus eleginoides
TGCTTCATATCTATTTGGTGTTAACATAAGTAGCTGGTGGCTAATAAGATTGCCAAATGAACTTCATTAGGATGTCATAAGTCATAATGTTTTGTTTATGGTTTATTTGTGCCTCCCCCAAAAGGTCTAATAGGGATTGCATGTTAAGAACTATTTTGAGGAACAGTATTTCCAATGTATACTTCTTTATGCTTTCAATTCCCAACACTTAAACAAGGGTTCGCCTTGATCATCGACAACATGTAAATGCTGTGTATATTCATCATCTGGAATCCAATCATATATAAAGAATGCCACTGACTGACCATTTGCATATATAATGAGAATATTGTTCATACTATAGGATTTTTTAATTAATAATACAAACTAATATTTTGATGCAGGCCCATTGCTTTAGTTGAGGTAATCATGCAGTGTGGTTTTGCTACTTTTACAAAAAGAAGAGATAAAAATACTTTTTGCAACACTGCACCCCACTGAAAATAGTTCCAGCAAAGCAGAAATAAATATATAAAAGAGGGAGAGACAGAGAGAACGGCATGAAACAAGGATTAGGGGCTTAGTTAGCCTGCATGAAATCCCCTTTTCCTCTTGCGCCCTATAAAGGAAAGAAGGCAATTGTCCACATTATACAAACAGAGGAAGAGAGGGGAGAGGGGAAATGGGAGAGATGGAGGCGTATTGCAAAAATCTCTATGAATCCATCGTTGTTTTTTATGTTTCCCCCACGCTGCTCTGCATGGCTTCCGCCCCACCTGTGACATCACATCTATCAATACAGGAAGCAGTGTTGTTTCTTTCCTTGTTTGGCAAAGAGGAAGAGGAGGGAGGGGGGAGGGAGGGAAAAGTGACATTGGCCTTGAAACCTGCTATTGTCTTGCCTCCAGGACAGCCAGCCAACCAGCAGCTCAGTCAAAGAGAGAGAAGAGGGGAGAGAGATAGAGAGGGAGAGACGGTTGCCA
This sequence comes from Dissostichus eleginoides, assembly GCA_031216635.1. Classification (NCBI taxonomy): domain Eukaryota; kingdom Metazoa; phylum Chordata; class Actinopteri; order Perciformes; family Nototheniidae; genus Dissostichus; species Dissostichus eleginoides. The sequence continues at coordinate 14,780,899 of CM062277.1, forward strand.
TGGTTACCTCCCGGGAGATGCGAGCACACTTGTTTATCTGTTGGCCGAGGGAGCGTGCACGACGGGCCCTCGCTGAGCAGATGTGTGTGTGTGTGTGTGTGTGTGTGTGTGTGTGTGTGTGTGTGTGTGTGTGTGTGTGTGTGTTGTTGTGTGTGTGTGTGTGTGTGTGTGTGTGTGTGTGTGTGTGTGTGTGTGTGTCACTGAATGCACACAAGCAGACACACCAAACATTCTACAGCTTCCTTTGTAAACAAACCTCCACACACACCAACACAATCAATCACACACACACACACACACACACACACACCACACACACACACACACACACACACACACACACCTGATGGGCCTGGTGTGAGCTGAGCACCAGCTAAAGAGTAAAGAGAGAGGAAAAGAGGAATGGAAGATAGAAACAGACAAAAGGGAGAGGGAGAATGGGGAGAGAAAATGGGTGTGTGATGCAGAGAAGAGTCAAAGGAAATGAGAGCAGAATAAGAAAAAAATTGACAAAAAGAAGGAAGAGCGAAAGAGATGTGACAGAGGAGGGGATGATGTTGAGAAAAGACAGAGAGGAAATTAGATGGGGGGGGGGGAGAAGTCGGCAGCCAGAGGCTCAGATAAAGAGCATTGCAGAGAGAGGATGAGAAAATGACAGCATTGGAAAGAAACAGAAGTATTAGAGAGAAATAGAAAAGCCATACAGAAATATGAAAAAGGAAACCTGGCTAAAGAAGCAGAGCAAAGAGGAATGGAAACCACGGGAAGGAGTGATGAAAAGGAAATATCAGAATGAGAGTGAGAAAGTGTGACGTGGTGAGAGGACTTGTGATGTGACGAGATGCGATGAGACGAGTGCAAGCCGAGGCGTGCTGCCATGTTAGCGGAGAGCAGCCCCGCTCCTATAGAGCAGACTGCAGGCTCTGTAGTATGTCAAATGTCACAGACACAAAGTCACAAGGCTGCACAGGCACTACGCCTCTCACGTCATCACAAATACACACACACACCACGCACACACACGCCCCCACAAAGGCTGCCTACATGTTCATTTAATTGCACGCATGTGATTTCTTTGCATTTTTTTAACCTGAAGGAGGAGGTCGTCCATATTATTTACACACACGAACATTGTTGTACACTGTGTGTGTTTCCGTGGGCTGTGTGTGCCTTCGGTGTCGTCTGCAATTTGATATGTTGAGGCGAACACACACGTTGTTGAGCTCGCCCATTACCTGAGACAGATAGACCTCTAAGGCTTGTTCTGTCGGCTTCATTTGCAACGAGACAACGTGTGTAGGCGTGTGTGTGTGCGTGTGTCCCTATTTATTCTATGCAAGGTGAAAGCCAGAGTCACCCTCCTTAAAATAACAAGCTAGCCCTTTCCCTCAGGACAGCAGACAGCCTTCCTAATCACTGCCTGATCCAGATCCTAGTTCACTGCTCAATCCATCTCCTTCTGTCTGTGTCTCACTTTGCTTTGTCTCTATCTCACATAAATAACACACATACTGTATCTTAGTTGGTGGCCTAATAAGCCATTTTGTCTTCCCTACGATTCTTCTTCCTTTTTTCCATGTTGCCTTATTGTTCTAGTTTTCATGAACATACAGATAAGGTGGCAAACAAACTGAAATGACACAGAGACACAGCACTTTCAATATATTAGAAATAAATCCAAATAAAGGCATACCGCCTCTCCTGCTAGGCTTAATGAGCTCTCCTCCGGCTAACTGGCCTAGAAACGGCAGCGGTCAGCACTCCAAAGCCCATGCATCCAGCCGGCTGTAATTTTTCCTCAGCCTCTGCACATCAGCAGATCTCTCTCCCTAGCTGTGCAGGGGAGGCAGCGAGAGAAAAGGCCTCATTCACTCAATGAATAGCTCTCTGTGTGTCTGAAACGACGCTGAAATACATGCAATGCCAAAACTGTAAAGAGTAGATAAATGAAAGCAGCAAATGGTTTTAGGGACTTAGCAGTGTCTAATTTGCCACTAAAATTGTTTTTATTGCACATTTGTGAAGATACTGCTCAGAAGATGGAGAGAATAATAAAGTAGGGGCAAAATGTCATTATACTGAATCAGATGAATCAGTGTGATTGTGTGAGAGCAACAGCAGGAATTCTTCATGTGCTCATATGTTTCTGCATCCAGGAATGTATACGTGTGCCTGTGTTTGAAGGTACTTTACAACCTCTGTGTGTGTGTGTGTGTGTGTGTGTGTGTGTGTGTGTGTGTGTGTGTGTGTGTGTGTGTGTGTGTGTGTGTGTCTATGTGTGTGTGTTGTGTGTGTGTGTGGTGTGTGTGTGTGTGTGTGTGTGTGTGTGTGTGTGTGTGTGTGTGTGTGTGTGTGTGTGTGTGTGTGTGTGTGTGTGTGTTTGTTTTTTCCCTTGGCGAGTGAAGATATGAGGCTGCAGGCTGCTGGGCTTTATGGAAATGAGGAGAAACACCGCTGAGAAGCAGGTGATGGAGGAGACAGGGGGAGAAGAGGGAAGAGGGAAGGGAAGGAAGGAAGGAATGAAGAAGGGGAGAGCGGTGGAGGGGAGTTGGATAATGAGGACTCTTATGAGAGGGATGGAGAGCCCTGAATAGAGACATCCCAGAGATTGAGAGAGGTACAAAAAAAGAATGAGACAGACAGAGAGGTGGAGAGGGTTATGAATGGACAGCGAGATGGGAAACAGCTGCCACTAGTGGCGGCCTGCGAAAATAAATAATAGATGTAGAGGAAGAGGAGGGAGGAGAGGAGATAGTGAGAAAAATAACAAAAGGTTTATTTTGAGGTTCAAGCCAATACAAAAATGCAAAAAAGACAGATTGTGATGAAATGTGGTTTCAATGAGAATTGAAAACATAAGGCAGCAGGGATGTGAGAAATAGAGGAAGAGGAGTGCAGGTGGAGCTTCAACTATTACAATTTTGTGAGGATGAGAGGGCTGGGTGGAGTGGTCACATTAAATGAGAGGAAAACAGAGAAGAAAAGACGTCACCCAGGGAGACGGAGCAATTTAGCCAAAACAGAGAAATATAAAGAGGAGGAAAGAGCGTGAGCAGAGAGATCAAAACTGAAAAGGGATGAGAGGGGAGGAAAGGGGGACGCAAACAGACCGATACAGAGAGAGTGGGGAAACGGGGACGATGTGAGGAGGAGGAGGAGGAGGAGGAGGAGGAGGAGGAGGAGGAGGAGGAGGAGGAGGAGGGTGGCGCTGGCAGTGGCAGGACACGGGTGCAGGCGTGGAGACTGTGGCATGCATCTCAAGTTGGCATGTACTCTATCACTCACTCTCAGGCCTGGGCATGGGGCCCTCGGTGGCAGACAGACACACACACACACACACACACACATAGATGTACGGGCGTAAGCAGATCTAACACAAGGACATTAGCTTTTTCTCTAAGTCTCTCTATTACACACACATACACACAACCAGAGCAGACAGAGAGAAAAACATTGAGCTCAGACACAGCTTGACACACACACACTCACTTTGTCTCAGCCACACACACACACGGACATGTGAAGGAAAAAGACGGATGGATGAGCGTGTGCATGAAGGTGTGTGTGCGTGTGTGTGTGTCTAATTGTGCCAGCACTGCCAGAGCAGAATGAGGGATGGTGTCTCAGAGCTGCTGCTGCCGCTAATAGCCACTGACTGGGGGTGACAGGCTCTCTCTCTCCCTCTCCCTCTCCCTCTCCCTCACCCTCTCTTCCCTCTTGTTTTCCATCCAATCAGCAGTCAGCACATCTGTCCTTCCCTCTCTTCCTCAACCCAATTGGGCTCATCCTCTCCCCTTTGTTTCTCCCTTCCCCTTCTCCCTCTCATATCTCTCCTTTGCCCTTTTACCCTCACACCATCCCCTTCTCCTCCTCCTCCCCCCTCATGCTTTCATCTCCACTCCTTACCCCCTGCCACCTTTCATCACTTTCTCCCTCCTTTCCCCCCCCTTACCTCTGTCCTCTCCACCCGGTCCTGATGATACACAGGAGATGGCTCACGCATGAGTGGCCGCATACGTGGGTGTGTGCACATGCAGACACAATCATATGCATATAACGACTTTGTGTTTCGAGTGTGTTTATTTTGTACGTGTCGACCATTATGCCTGCATGTGTGTGTGGGCGCACATGCAGGTAGGGAAGTTATTGTTCTGGACGGAAAGATCAAACAAAGACTAGAGGACGAACACACACAGACACACACACGCACATACACGTGAATACATGCACACGTCTCTTGATGCCTTTTCATATCCTTGGCTTTTGCATTTGCCTCACGTCTGGACTCTGTCCAAAGAGAGACGAGAGATGAGAGGGAGCACTGCTCTGTTTTCTATCTGCACCAGGTTATTAGAGACATGCAATTAGCGAGCTCTAGCAGGATAAATATGCCTGTTTATGTGTCCCAGTGTGTGTCTGTCTGCGTGTGTGTGTGTGTGTGTGTGTGTGGTGTGTGGTGTGTGTGTGCGTGCGTGCGTGCGTGCGTGCGTGCGTGCGTGCGTGCGTGCGTGCGTGCGTGCGTGCGTGCGTGCGTGCGTGCGTGCGTGCGTGCGTGCGTGCGTGCCTGTCTGTGTTTAAAGAGGGGGAGAATTTGTGTGCAATCAGGGACAGATTGTATGGGATGCATCTGGGTTGGCCTGATGTGGAGACGAGGAGGGGGGGATGGAGGTTGTTAATATTATAGAGGCTGCTGAGTGTCTGCCTGTATGTTTGTCTGTGTGTGTGTGTGTGTGTGTGTGTGTGTGTGTGTGTGTGTGTGTGTGTGTGTGCCCATTTGAACTGGTCTATATAGTCTTGAGTGGTACGTGTGAATAATATCAAAAGCTTTATTTATCTGTGTGTGTGTGTGTGTGCGCGGTCAGTGTTTAGCTCCCCAAGACATGTGGATGCGTGTGAAAGTGTGGTTGTATCTTCATTGTCTCTGTACATATTTAATGTGTGTGTGTGTGTGTGTGTGTGTGTGTGTGTGTGTGTGTGTGTGTTGTGTGTGTGTGTGTGTGTGTGTGTGTGTGGTTGGTGTGTGTGTGTGGCGGAGGAGGAGGGACCTTTAGAGTTCCGTCCTTCCTGGAGGGGAAGAGAAGGGGGGGGGGGCTCACTTCACAGCCAATCAATTTTGCTTTGCTGAGGCAACCATCCATCGCCACCACGGCAACAACAACGCCACGGTAACACGGAGCTAGGCTGCTGCAGGGGATAGATGGGCGATGTGTACAAGCCTCTTTGTTTTACTTATCTGTTTTCTCACCGTATTTTCCCTGCTGTTTCTTTCTCTCATTCGGCCTGTGTTGCATCTGTACTTTCATCAGTTATCTGTTCTCTTTTAGCCTATTCACTCTCCCTCATCTCTCTCTCAGATATGTCACGTTAATGGGGCCTTCGCATGAGTTCTCTAAGGTGTGACCCAAAGGGCAAAAACAGAATTGAAATGAAGAGTGTGAAAGAGAGTTAGGGAAACGGAGAAAGAGGTTGCGGTCCCATTTTCCTCCTGAAAGGGCTCTTTTTCATTTCTTTTCATCAGCCACCGCCTGCCTGCATATCTTGCCTCTCCTCCTCTTCTTCTCCCGCACACAAATCCCCTTTCTCTTTAGCTCATATGTATGCAAATGAGGCATCCTATGCAAATGAGACAGGTAGGGGACTGGCAGTGGAGAGGGAGAAAAAATGGGCTGGGAGAGAGGGGGGTGAAGATGAAAGGAGGGGGCAATAGAGGAGAGAGAAGGGGTAAAACAGGAAGTGAGGCAGGCGGTTCAACTCTCTCAGGTTACAATCTGGCGCTGAGATTTCTGGCTGACTCTTAATAATTCTGCACTTTTGTGTTGCATGAATAAAATATTAAAGATGCCTGAAGGTGTTATATTGGATCTTGAGCCACATTGATGTATTTACTGTCGAAAATCATCTTAACATAAACAGAATAATGTGGTCGGTGGCCTCTCTCTCATGCCAACTGTTTTTTTTCATTAAATGATGTCCATGTTTCCTCAAACCCTATAGCTTTATGCCACAAAGAAGATGTGGCAACTTATCCCTTCTCCCCCCCCTCCCCTCCCCTCCATATGCATTTGTTTTCTCTTTGGTTTTGCTGAAAAGGATAAACATCTTGGAAGGGATTTTTCCGTCGGCCTTCCTCTCCTTCCACCATCTGCCATGGCGAGAAATTCAGAAAGCTTGAGCTCTGCTTTTTCTGGAAGAGGAGTAGCTCTCAGTTTTATGATATAAAGCAGTGCAGCTAAACAAAAATGATATGAAATCCAACCCTGTTGCACACATTGGAAACTGCAGCCAATCATCTCTGTGATTTGTTTATCATCAGTATACTAATGTTTCAAAATTAAAGCTGGAATGATTTATCGATGTTAAAAAGCAAGACGCCTAGCTGACAAACTTTCCTGGTGGCAGATGGGTAAATCATTTCAGCTTTTGGGGTCTACAGTAGGTCTCTAAATGGATATACATTAAGAGACAGGTGGTGTGTTGCCAAGGAAACAAGGATGGCTTGGCCCTAATTGGCGGTAGGTTGGTTGCTAGGTGGTGGGTGCAGCAGATAAGCTAGCTCACCTGTGATGATGGATAGATGGAAAGTTAGCATAATTGGCTTCTTGGTAAACATATTCAACATGTCTCTATGGCAAGTGTGTGTGAGTGTGTGTGTCACTCTCTCACGCTGTTTGTGTTGAGCTTTCTGATGACACATTTTGGAAAAGGAACACCATTATTAGCTTTTCATACTTAATTGGTTGTGTGTGATGACCCTTTCCCGCTGGATATAAAATACACTGACATGCACAAACATCTGGCTTTTGTCTTCAGCTGGAAAGGTTACAATTTGCATTCATTCCCGGGAAAAATGTGTCTGCAGTAGTCTCTGGTAATTACTAGCTCGAGCTTCATTCGGCAGTTATTGAAACGTGACACCTGGTCTGACACGCTGATTTTCGACCCTTTCGCAGTGAGATGCTACGTGACGCGCAAGTGAATATATAATAAATCGATACCTATACTGATTTTTTAACACACAAAACAAAGTATTATTAATATGCTTTCAACAAAGCCACCATACTCCAGAACAGAAACTCAAAATAATCATTGTTAGTCTTTCCAACAATCACCAATCCTAGTTTGAGGATTTGACAAAGAGACTGAATAAGTAACAGATATTTAAAAAAAGAAAGATAACCACCTAATGTTCATTAACACCGCTTCTGTTGCCAGCTAACGTCTGTAACGTCAAACATGACACACCAGAAAAACAACAGACAGAGATACTCACCAATGGTAATGAAAATAAGTCTATTGCATATTTTAGCAGGTTGTCTCGTGTTGTTAAAAAAAACCTGCGTATAAGTGTTAATTTGGGTGGAAAAAGTGTATGTGTGTGTGAGCAGACTTGAATGTGTGTGCATAAAGATGCAAGGCAAGCAGCTAGCACACATTTTGAGCCAGATGTGTCTTCTACACCTTTAGAAATGAAAGTGTGTGTGTGTGTGTGTGTGTGTGTGTGTGTGTGTGTGTGTGTGTGTGTGTGTGTGTGTGTGTGAGAAGTATTTATGTTCAGATGGGACTCAGGCAGCAGCACAGAGCTGTCACTGAATGCAGCCGTGTGGCACATGCCGTGTCAAACCTGCAGTATCCCCATCACACACACATACACACACACTTACACACATACCATGAACACACACCATGAACACACACTAGCCTCTTATGAGCTTAATGTTAAAGATTTTCTCACTTAACCAAACACATGCATTTGATGGATCACTGTTGTGCCAATGTGACACAAGATAATAATAAAAGTACATATCTGCTTTCCCCTAATGTAGGCGCTTGAAAAAGGATACAGTGCTGACAAAACTCATTATAAGCCAAAGGAAGAAACACATGCAGAGACTTATATGCAGAAATGTGGTAGTTTGTATTGATTTTTTTCTTTCTGTTCTCTTTTCTGGTCTCATCCTGTATCTATCTTGTTTTGCCCCTCCCTTTTTTCCATCCAGCAGCATCCCTTCACACCCTCTAAGTCAGTCAGCCTCTCTTAGTCTCAGCCTGCAGGAGGGATGAAGTCATACACCGCAGGCGTAGTGCAGACCCCCCCCCTCTCGCTGCGCCCTCCCTGCGCCTGCCACTCAGTCGCCAGCATATGGGCACTTTGGTTCTGCCAACGCCCCTCCCAGAACACCTGACTCTGTGTAGTCACGCATGGCGGGCAGTGCACACACACCAACAGACAGGATGGACACACACATGCACAGACACTGCCAACATTGCATGACGGGCATGTCCTTGATTGTCCCCTGATGTTCCCCACCGCGAACCCCACCGTCCAATGAGGGTAATACTCACTGTGAAGACACCCTTCACTGTAGCATTATTCTGTCTTGTGACTTAACTGCCCAGATGAAAACATTTTATTTCATAAGTACCAGCCAGGCTATGATTGAACACTACCTCGTATCATGAGGTAGTTAAGATAAAAGTGTTCCCTAAATAGCATATGCTCAGCTCCCTGGTCCTGCTTTAGCACTGCAGGATTTACCCAATGTTTGAATTGGTGGATATTGGAGCAGCAGTAACAGTAGGTTATCTACAAAATGCAACCTCTGTGATGGATAATTCAGTTGAAATCCTCCACCACACAATACAAAACTGCTCAGTACAGCAAGTAGAAAGCTTCTTGCATTTCTTGGTCTATTTTTCTGTTGCAATGCACTTGTTATGATGTGGCACACACAGAATCATGTTGGTGTAAGACCAATATTTCATGCTTATAGCTACAATTGAAAAACAATACGTACTCGCAAACATCAGGTTTTGGTGCGAAATTAAGATATTCCAGGAGGAAAGTCACTTTTAAAGAGCATTTTTGGGACATTTATTTTATTTCTGTAGCAAAGGAGGCATTAATGGAGGAGAATGAGACACACATTGCATTTTTCTCAACTGGGAAAACTTGAGTCCTTGCTGTTGCAATTGTTATGGCTTCCATTATTAGTTTTCTCTATCGTGTGCTGAACGCAACAGAAACATTTATTGAGAAGCAATTCTGGGAAGCTCAGAATTGAACGTTTTTCTCTGCAGCAATGTTTCACACATAACAGTTTGATGGTGTATGATATTGTATCTGAGAGGGGACTATACTTTCTAAACTTTTTAACAGAGGTTCTAAACAACCAGAGAAGTGTTTCAACTTAGGAACGGGGAAATGGGCTAATTTTGCAAAAACAATAGATAGCAAACTACAAAAGATGTTCTTGGCTAAACATCCTCCTGTTGGAGTACATGAACTGCAGTAGCTGTGGTGTGTTGGGGGACGTTTTAGGATCCAGTACTTTGCCTGCCACTGGCTTATTTATGCCACACACACATAAATGCATGCATACACACAACTGAGAGTCAGGTTTGGAAAGGGGCAGGTAGGAAAATGGTGGTAATTATCATTAGTTCTTTGTGATTAGCCAAGTGACACACACACATGCACCATACACACACCCACACACTGTGTGATGCCCTCTGCTGTGTGGCACAAAATGGCGGAGTGTGTGCCTGTATGTTTGTATCCTTGCAGAGGCTGTGTCTGTAAGAGAGAGATGGGAACGGGGCCAGGCAGAGGAGGATGTGAGGACTTGGCTGCCATCAACTTTGTGTGTGTGTGTGTGTGTGTTTGTGTGTGTGTGTGTGTGTGTGTGTGTGTGTGTGTGTGTGTGTGTGTGTGTGTGTGTGTGTGTGTGTGTGTGTGTGTGTGTGTGTGTGTGTGTGTGAGAGATAACATTCAGGTGAGAGAAGGACATTGTCTGGCTCAGAGAGTGAAAATGACTGCAGCTACAGTGCCTCGTATACACACAGAAAAAGCACAGATGTAGCTGTAAACACGGAGGATGGAAGAAACAGAAGGAGGGAAAGATTTTTGTCTCCTGCAGGTGTAGTCTGACCTTCACTCAAACTCTAATTTCCTTCATATGTCCATCCCTCCCTTCCTCCCTCCCTCCCTCCTTCCCTGTAGTTCAGCGCTCAGTTGCGTGGCAGGTAATTTGCGCGCTATTGGAGATTAAAGTTTAATTAGTGAGCGAGGAGTCATTTGGGTTTTAGTTGAGTGGAATAAGGCAGCAGTGTGTGTGTGTGTGTGTGTGTGTGTGTGTGTGTGTGTGTGTGTGTGTGTGTGTGTGTGTGTGTGTGTGTGTGTCTGTGTGTGTGTGTGTGTGTGTGTGTGTGTGTGTGTGTGTGTGTGTGTGCGTGTGTGTGTGTGTCCTGCTCGCTCACTCACCCTAACACATCAAGGCTCATCACCAAGAGAGAAAGCGGGAGTGGGAGTAGAGGATCCAATTCCTCCTTTCATCAACGAAGAACAAAGGATGGACTTTTTTTTTCCCGCTCTCCTCTTCATCTCCTCCTCCTCCTCTCTGTCTTTCTCTTTTCTTTCCTCCTTCCCCTCCCAACTCCTGGGCTGAGTTTGGCAGAGCTCCACAGCCATATTCACACTTCCCTGGTCCCTGGCGAGACACTCACACACACATCACACACACATCACCTCTACTGCCGCCATCACACTGCGCCACATGCGGAAAAGTGAAAAAAAGAGCATGAAATAAAGCTAACTTTTTCTCTCTTCACCTACCTGTGAGAAGTGGCCGATAGATCTGTCACCTGAACTGAGAGGTGTATCACCTGAGACAGCCTGTCATGATCTTTTTTTGCAGCATCTTTTTTTCCCCATCATTCACTCGACACAGTCTGCTAGTCTCCCCCCTCAATCTGTTTTTCCCTTCCCTACAATCTGTCCTCCTATCCTATAAAGTGTTATAACTTTGTCATCTGTCTCTCTACTTTTTTTACTACTCTCTTGGTCTTAATCATGTGGACATCAAACGTGCCATATGTTCACACACAAACTTGATGCACGCACGCACCGCCACACACACACTCTGGCGTCTCCAGAGCTGTGTTTGCTAATGACGAGGTAGTCTGCATCCAAGCACCACTGTTATTTCACCGGCTCGAGACACTAACGCAAATCAATAGGCAGCACGGCCCCGCGTTAACGATCTCCGTTTCTACTCTCCTCCCTGCATCTCTCCATTCGCCTCACCACCGTGCCCTCCTCCCCCCTGTACTTCATCCTCCCTCACATCTGCCTTGATCTCACAGCTTCATCTATCTCCCCCTCTGCCTCCCACTCTTCCTCTCCCTGTCTCTGTGCCCTCGATCTCACATCCTCTCGTCTCCTCTTCTTTCTCTCCCCTTCTCACTCCAAGTTTTTTTTCCTCCACCAGCTTCCTTGATCTCGCAGCATCTTTTCTTCACTTTCGTCGCCTCTCGTACTTTACACTCTCCTTCACATCTCACCACTAACCTCTCATCTCCTCCACTGTCCTATCTTTACCCTCTCATATTTCCCTTTCTCTCTTCCCGTCACTCCACCTTCTCTCACCTATCTTGCTAGACAGTCTTCCATTTCTTGCCAAACTCCCTACATCTGCTGTTTCCATTCCTAAATATATCCCACCCTCATCTCAGTCTCACACCATTTTTTCTCCTTCCCTCTCCTAATCTGTTCAGATCAAATGTCGTCTTCTCCTCACTTGGTTCTTGCTTTCCTCCTCTCATTTCGGCTATCTGCCATCGATGTATCTGTGGCTAGCCTCCTCTTAGTGTCGGTCTGTCTGCGTCTGCAGATGGAGTAAAGTATTCCCCAGTCTGGTACTCAGGTAACTGTTGAGAGTAGAGGAGAGAGCAGGCCATCAAGGACACCTTCTTGGAAGATTCTAGGAGGCACAAATGCAGTGAAGCAGCCTTCGTCAATTATGCCCCAAAGCTATGGAACAATACCTAAAGACATCAGGGAAGCCTGCTCGGTGGATGATGTCTTTAAAAAGAAAAAGCTCCAAACATATGTGTTCACTTTAGCCTTTAAGTTGGCTAACACTTTCTCAATGCATTCTGATGCATCTTAAACTGCCACCTGATTTTGGGTTGTCATTATTCAAATTATCCTATCGCTGCCATTATTTCAGGTTACAATCCCAATGTGAATTTGCACTTTCCTCCTTTTAATGCACTATAATATCATCTTACATCGTAATCTATTTTATATTCTATGTCTATTATATGCTCATTTTATGTCTAATTTTATTAGATATCAATTATCTACTGTGAAGCACTTTGGACTGCAATTCTTGTATGAAAGGTGCTCTACACATAAAACTTCTATTAATTTAAGATCCAGGAACATATACTATCAAGACCACATAGATTAAGACAAACACAGTCACATGCATGCACACACAGACGTTTTCAGGTTGAAGTGGGGCAGAGGGAGAGAAGCAAGAAAAGTTACTGCATGAGGTTAAAAGGACAGGTGCAGGCAGGTGTTCTGGAAACAACAGGAAGCCAGTTATTGGCCCGCTGATTTGACCCGAGCAACAACATGGTCAGCATTTAGAGCTGCATCAGTGGCTGTGACACTCCGCTCATGGAGGATATTAAGGTACTTAAAACACTTACAGCAGAGAGACCGATAGCCGCATTTTGTGTAAAACACGTTATTGCTTCTTCCCGGAGTGCTAACTCAGTCAAATATGAACACATAGAGGTTAAACATATATTTGAATATTCAGTGTGACTTACCCGTACGGATTGTTCCATTTTCTCCGAGTCCATCGCAAATGAAGGTCCATAAATCCGCTTTGAAATCATAGAAAAAAGACGCTCCTTTTAATTCCAGAACTTGCCTGAGAATCATCACGTTTTTAGATTTTCTTCAGTATAAAAAAAGACAAACAAGTGATAGTTGTACATTCATGGGTAGACTGCAAACAGGAACGTCTTGCTGTTAATTCGGCATAGGTTTAATGGTTCAAATTTGCCCAAATATAAAAAATATAGGCTTAATAAAAAATGTGGCTAAAGTTGTAGCCAAACGATTCCAAATACACCTCCATGGCACCATTTCACTTTCTGTTAACACCCCAAAGCATCATGGGAATGTATGCACCTTCTCTTTAATTAATGGCACAGGTATCTTTCTTTCTCTTGGATTACAATGCACTTTCTGCAAGTTTTTGTTTACATTTTGGCAAATTTGAACCATTGAACAAATGAAAAGCAAGCCATTCATGTTAGCAGTCTAGCCATGCATGCACAGATAACTATCACTGGATGTGTTTAATACTGAAGAAAACCTAAAAAGTTGATGATTATCAGGCAAGTTCTGGAATTACCAAAGCGTATTTTTCCTTTTCCCCTACAATAGAGGCAACCTCGCACTCACTCATTTGTATTTTATAGACAACCACCTGCAGAGGACAACATCTGAGTCTGCTCATCCCCAGTACAAATCTCTCCTCCAGGCTATGGGTTCAATGTGCCAGAGCAGTGAGCTGCCTGCCACCTAAGACAAGGTCAGAGGGACACACATATGTACACACAGCACTGCCAGCATCTGCACAGTGGCTACAGGGCAAGGAAAGGGTATGAAAGATAGAGGACAGCGGAGGAGAGGGTACAACTTAAAGGACACGGAAAGGAGAACTGAGAGGAAGAGGTAGTGTGTGTTGGAGAGAGACAGCAGGAGTGACACGGCATCATCAATTAGATGAACCGAAGTGGCACAAAGAGGGAGCAGGTGCAATCAGTGTGTGTGTGTGTGTGTGTGTGTGTGTGTGTGTGTGTGTGTGTGTGTGTGTGTGTGTATGTGTGTGTGTGTGTGTGTGTGTGTGTGAGTGTGTGTGCACTTGTGTGTACGTGTAAATGAGTGCAGGGATCGAATGTGGAACACACCGTGGGCCCCAGCAGGGATTTCACACAGAACCTGTTCCAACACCACTCCCTCTGCTTCAGTGGAGCGCTCCACCCCATTACCTGCAAAGGGCGGATGTGTGTGTGTCAGGGGTGTGTGTGTGTGTGTGTGTGTGTTTGTGTCTGCGACAGAAAGATGTTCTTTGCTGGACCAAACCAAAATGGGTCACTGCAAGATATGAGCCATTTTACGGCTGTTCTCCAACCTCAAAACTTTGCACCTTTGTTGCTACTGTTCCTCTCTGCATCAGCATTTGAAATACGTTTAAAAATAAGCAATTCAGCCTTCAGTGTAAACAAGAATTTACTGGATGAGATCGCTTCTGAATGCATCTTTCTTCTTCTCTTGTCCCATTTTCCTCCTGCATTGTTTCTTTCTTGTGCTCCACAATCTCCCTTTGCTGGAGGATTCTGATGGAATACCAAGTAGCTCTGCGGCCCTATACAATGTGTGTGTGTGTGTGTGTGTGTGTGTGTGTGTGTGTGTGTGTGTGTGTGTGTGTGTGTGTGTGTGTGTGTGTGTGTGTTGTGTGTGAAAGAGTAAAAAGCAGAATAAGTATGTGGGCATGGTTGAGGTTATCAATACTATGGTACTATGGGAACATGAAGCCAAAGAGCATCCCATTCTCGCTCTTTGTTCTTCTTCTTTCTATTCTGTCTGTACGTCTCACTCGCTCTGTGTTATGGGAGGTTAGCTGGAGTCCACCAATGCCCTCAGTCACACCCACCCCCACACACCCACACCCACACACACACACACTGACACTGCAGGGGTGTTGTAGGCAGTCAGGCTTGATCATTCAGGTGCTCAGCAAGCCCGCTCACGCCAAACTGCTTGCAGGTATGAGAACATATTAGACAACGCTTGCACAAGCTGGAAATGATTCATGTTTACACTCACCAACCTACACACACATTTATTCACTTGCACATAAGCACACAGACACACAGCACGTAATGAGCAATCAGTTTTATTTGTCCTGATTCTTGTCACATGCTCAGGTATCCACGACAACCTTTGCAGCAAACAAACAGGATGTGATGTGTATGTGGCGTGCACTTGATTGCCCGTGTGCCTGTTATTTTCTCTGGCTCATCCGTCTCCATCCCCACTCGTCTCATCACTCCGTTACCATGTAAACAAAGCCAGGTTTAGTCCTTCAAAGGGCAACGCTCGGCAGCTGCCCGCTGGAGGTGACCGTACCGAAAGACAGAGGGAGAGACAGGGAGGGAAGATGGATAGAAAAAGAGATAAAGGAGCGTTGTGCGAAAAAGCAGAAATAGGGAGGGACGAATAATTTGAGGTCAAGGCTAGAAGGATGGAAAAGAGAGAAAAAGAAATAGGTCTACAGGATGTGTCCTTTCACAGCCCACATGCTCATCTTCCTCCCATTGTCGAGTGGGAAATAATACAGAGGTATGCCCTAGAGCGTATGTAAAGTCATATATGTAGATCAAATCAAAGCGTGTCTTTCAAAAGAACGCACAATGCTGACTTAATGCTGCATGTTGGAGTCTGGGTTGTGAGTCACTGAACACATACTCTCTTTTTCTGATCTCTGTGTGGGACAAACTGATCAATATGTTGCTCTCAAAGATTCAGTGATGAGGAAAAGAAACACACAGACCTTGTCAAAACAATACACACAGCAGGGTTTTCCAATTGGCAATATTCACACAAACAATGAGTTGACTTCTTCCCAGGAGGCACTTGATACCAAATGATGGTCATCTGAGGCAGCAAAATTAAGTGATTCCTGATCACAGATTACTTGGAATTCATTTCAGAAAATCTTTTTTTTTACGGTCGTGTGTCACCTTTGCCTGAAATAGTACCCCTATAGTTATATACCGCTAGGCTTTTCTTGTCGTTGTGTGATATTTTCTTCATATGCAAGGTTTTCAACTTGACTGTGTGGCTCTGTCGTTGCCATGGTGACTGCAGACCCTGTTGTTTTTGTTGTTTTTATGGCGTCACGGGTCCCAGTGTGAGGTTGTTTCTCTCGGAAAGGTCATGTGACATCACCAACCCGTCAGTCAAGGAAGAAGATAGAAACATATAGACACGCACATTATCCAGCCTAGCGCTCCTAATACATTTTATTTCCACTTTTTAAACAAAAAGAGCATAGAGGTAGGATGTGATTCTACAGTGTGGAGGGATAACATCACCTCTGCATTCTGCTTTTAAAGACAAATAGGAATTCTGAACCTTAACCACAAAGTAGATAACCGTGGAGGCTGAAGCATTCCTCTCTCTCTCTATCTGGCTTACCCACACACACATCTGCCTTTCTCTCTCTGACCTTTATGTATTGTTTCATGGTGAAGCTGCCGCCCTGCGTGTCTATCTGTCTTTGTACCATCAAGACTTCCCTCTCCTCTTCTTCCAGGTTTATGCATTTGAGTAATGTCTGTATAGAGTGTGTGGTTGGCGTTGATGTGCCGTACCTGTGAATGTCGATGAGTCATCCTAAACCCCCGAGACAAGACAGTTGCACCACACAGACACACACACACAGACACACATACACACACACACACAGCATTAACCTGCCTCACTCCTCAGAACCAAAATGGTCTCCCAAATCGGCCGAAGTAAGACTCACTTTCCTCAGATTTTGAATGTATTTCGTCGTTTCAGCCTCAAAACTAAAAGATAATCATGCTGGATTTAATCAAGGGAAACATTTTTTTGTTAATTTTCATTTAACGCTTTTGGCAATATCTTTTGTTCATTTGAACTG